>JAVKPL010001403.1:0-16521 GCA_032173675.1 Gastrolobium villosum | reverse complement strand
ACCAAAAAAAAAAACATAACTTTCTCAATATCTGATTACACATTCCTCATTCTCAAAATATAATTCTATACATGATCAACTATCAAATGTAATAATAAAGGATTATACTAACTGTGTAATACAAAAGCTATGACGTCATCTTCTACTTAATACTGATTACATATGTCAAAATATGTATCATGTTATGCTTTCATGCAACATCTGGTCTCTTGCCTATAACATGCCTATATCATCATTGCTGGTACCTGAAATGATATCCCCAACACAGTGTGAGATAAAAATCTTAGTAAACCAAGATCCTTAGAGGATCACTCTTCTATATGGTTCACTTCATGTGCATTATAGTAAAATAACATAGCATACATACAATGTTTCATCTCATCTCAACTCAACTAATTTTACAGGGAACTTGAGTCTCTTTACAAAATGGAGACCCCTACTATAACATAACATATCATAACATCTCATCTCGCAGGGAACTTCCAAGAGGAGAACTTGAGCCTCTTTACAAAATGGAGATCCCTACCATAACATAAAATATCATAACATTTCATCTCGCATGGAACTTCCAAGAGGTGAACTTGAGCCTCTTTGAATATCTAGTCACAAGGAGCACTTTGATTCACGGCAGGAGTTGATGCTAAATCAGAATGCACATCGCTAACGTGCACATCGTTATGATCCATCGCCTGATGATTTTCAGGAATATGCTGACTTGTTGGATCCACATGAATTATGGGGATTTGTCTTGGCTCAGCATTTGATACCAATGGCTGTTGGTAACCACTCCTAGTCTTACGTGCCATGTTTTTTGTGAGATTTCAAATCCTCGTTGTCCACAGACGGCGCCAATGTTATGTCAGTATGACAGAGATGTCTAGCCAAGGGTTAGTGAATAAAGATCAGATCTTGTGCTCTCTTTAGATACCTTTGAACTATATATCTTGGGGGTAGCAAATCACTGTACACGATTACGAGGTCTTAGCCAAAATGGGGTGGTGTGTATGCATTGTGATTGCGTAATAATAGTAGAGAGAGATTAGTCCATACCTGTTAGGGGTGTTCATCAACCGATCCAAACCGATTCAAACCGCGGTGACCGAACCGAAAAACCGAGAACCGAAAAAAAGACCACAAATTTTAATTGGATTGGATCGGTTTTCGGATTGCTTAATGAAAACCGATCCAATCCAAATCGATCCATATATTAATTCCCCTTTACTTACTTTGGTCTTTCTCCAATCATAATCCAAAAAATCTAAACCCAAGACCCATGAACTAAATTCAATAAAAAATCTAGTCACGTCTCATCAACAAAATTTCATCTGTGTAGAGCTTCATATCTCATTGTCCAAAAAAAAAAAAAACTATATTATCGTTTACTGATGCTTTTGTATTTCAATTTTTTTTTACAAAGCCAATATATATATATATATATATATATATATATATATATATATATATAGATGTTATCTACATGAAACAAATCTTAGGTTTTTCAAAAAATCGAAAATCGATCTAATCCAAACCGAAAAAAATTGGATTGGATTGGATCAGATTTGAAAAAAAGTCCAAATCGAATGGATGATTACATGGTCAAACCGAAGGGATTGAATCGGATGATTTTTGCTTCCAAAATCAATCCAATCCAGACCGCGAACACCTCTAATACTTGTGATCTTTAGCTCCTATTTATAATGTTTGCCTTAGGATTTGAACCATTTGGGCCTCCTTCCCTTGGGCCCAATCTACTATTTGCATGTTATTTAGCTGTCTATCTTTTGTTGGGCCTCTCAAATATATGGGCCTTATACGGATCCATAACAAATACCATATCTTATATAATATTACATCAAATGTCATACAATATTAAAGTTTTATCCAGCCTTATATTTAATTAAACCTTATACTCTGCATGTGAGACCTTATACTAATAAATCTTATCCTATTATCTTTAACAAAGAGCCCTTATTAATATCACAGTATCTGGTATTGTCTTCCACAATGAATGGTTCTATTTCCAGGCTGTACCCTGTAAGCATTTATGACTCGGCCCGGTTCCATTCCTTTAAGTTATCTAATCTTTGCCGTCCTTGGGAAATAAACCGTAATTAATCTTTGCTGTCTTTAGTCATCGAGTATTTAACTTATCAAGATCTAACACCCCATGGTAAGGTGGTAATTTATCTAGAAAAAAAAAAACTTTTGAAATGGGTTTATTTTTAAAATAAACAAATAAATATATTTATCTTAAAATTTTAATGAGTTAAAAGATGATAATGCACTTTAAATTACATTGAATATATATAAAATCTAGTTCACACTATATTCTATAAAACTTTTTTTTCTGGATAACTTTTCTGTTACATGTGCTGCATATGTACCTAATTGATACCAGATCAGACTTTTGATTATAAAGAATGAGAATGAATTAAAATAAATCATCCATCTTGTTGTTTGGCAAAAATACAAGAACGGCAACAATAAATGAATGGGTTATATTTTGACTGCAAGACACGATGATCATGGAGATGACAAGGATCCAAGTGTGTTGGAATCTGAAATCATTGAACATGAAAGTAAACATTTGTCAAAAACAAGAGGAGGATAAGAGTGAATGTGCATATGCATGGCACGCATTGTTCTTTGAAAGCAGCCTTGCCTAAATTGAGATGGCTGATTATATTAGAATCGGACCAATTAAACATGTTGACTTGTGTTCATGACACATTAATTTTAACTTTTTAAGGTTAGGAAGTTTCCCACTTCTAAATTTTCTTTATAAATAATCCATATTCACCCAATGACTTTGTCTTTTGGTCAGCCAATAAAATTAAATCCTCGTGATCACAAATTCATCATAATATAAAATTGGTAATTACCACAATACCACACAATGCATTAATGGATTATTAGGACTGCATATGGTCTGCCAAATTACCAAACCCTGATATGACTTCAGGTTTTGGTTTGATATATAACCATTTGATGAAGCGTTTGGGCCTAACTTTTGCGGCAGTGCCAAACAGAAGTTGCTACTCCTATAGTTTATATTTATCAATAGAGAAAAGCGTTTCTACATCAACTTGCAGAAAGCTTTATGCATTTGCTCTCGTATCAAATTTTTTTTTTTTTTTGTCTTAATGGCAAATATTTGCTCTCCACCGCTGCCGCATAAAAATAGAACCTTATGAATAACAATTGGCGTTTGGTAGTTGGCATTTTGCCGGATTCTAGCAAATTAAATTTTTTTAAATTTTAAATTTGCGAATATTATTGTAAATTAAATATTTTTAACATATTTTTTAAAAATTGAGATTCTGGACAAATAAATTTTCTCCTCTACCAAACGCCCACTGATGTTACATATACTAAATCTATTACACTCAACTATGGCTGATATTTCGTTTATATTAATTTAAATATGGAAAATCGTGCTCTCATGTCGGATGAGAGCATGACTTTTTCTTACATAAATTCATTTTACGTGCCAATTAATTTTCTTTTTCTTTTATAATATAAAATGTGGGACCCACATTTAATTTATCTCTACTTTTTTATCTCATGCAATCCTACAACATAAGAAAATATGAACCCTTTACATATATTTGATTTAAATTTTAAATTGTAAGGCATATTTTAATCTATTCGTTTATATGAGAGAGAAATGAAATACTTGATTGTGACAGCCCATTAATTTAGAATTGAACATGATTGTGGGACTCTAATCAACTAAATTAATTCGAAATTATGATTTAGAATTTAATAAAATTAGAGAGTAATCTAAGTAGCAATCTAAAAATCAAAGTAAATTAAAGTCTAAGTAGTGGATAATGAAATATTATATTATATCGATAATAATAGACTATGAGGACCTTTTTCGATATTTAATAATCAATAAGATTAGAGTTAATTAAAAGAAAGATAAGGTGGGTATATTAGAATCTCATCCTTCTTTACCTATATTGACCATACCCATACCCATACCCGATAGAGATGTTCCCATCGTGACTCCCACCCAATGAAATTACGAGCCCAAGTTGTTCATCCAGGGTCATTGTTGCGACTTTAGCAAGTGTACTAGTCGTACAAGTAATAAAATGATAAGTAAAGATCATTCCCACGAGGATTTATGTTCAAATACCAACTAACCATTTATAATTAAGTTGAATCAAACAAGAATTCATTGAATGCATTGATAATTGTCACCAGAATTTGATTTATATTTGAAATCAGTAAAATAACTAAAATATGAATTATAATTTTAAAACAAGTGGTAAGGAAATCACTGTTCTTCAACCATAAACTTATGTAAGAATCGATTCAATTAAGAGTTATCTCCAATGTTATGTCAATCAATCTTCTTATTAACACTAAGATGCAATTCCTTAATATCTCAATTGATACATTGATCAAGAAACCTCAATCCCTTGGTAATTCCCTTCTCAATACATACATTAATCACTGAGATTTAAAAGATTGCATCAGAGTCCTATTTCCATTCCAGAATAATAGAACACTAATGATGAAATTGCCAGTTACAGAAGAAATGTAAACATTCCTTTTCTACATTACTTCCTTAATGGAAAGAATTAACAAAGACACTCTCATTCCGTCACATAAAAGATAATCATAATATTCAATCAACCATACATAAATTCATCCTTGAGTTCCATTGAAATCCAACTACAAGGGACTCCACTCAGACATAGAAACAGAAATAACAAGAGAAGAAGAAAGATCTAATTCCATTGTCAGGTTGTTGAATCTTCAATCACAATTACATAAAATATACTAAAACTAATACAAGACTAAGACCTAAGGAATTTAGAAATTTCAGAGAATGAAAAGTATCAGCTCCTAAGTGTGAAAGCCCCTTGCCCTTTTATAGTTTACAAGTTCAAAATTGAAATAACATCCAAAAACTGAAATGGGCGCTAAAACGCTGGATCGAGCGCTAAAACGCACTCCTTTGTAATTGTTGTCACGAACGTTGAAACGCTAAAACGCTCATTGTCAGACGTTTTAGCGCTCAACTTGAAAGATGTCTAACTGCTTTTAACTGTCCTCGGCGCTAAAACATTTCATCATGACCGTTTTAGCGCTCGAGACCCGAATCTTTTTGAACTTTTCTTTGCAATAACGCGCTAAAACGTTTGCTTTGTCCGTTTTAGCGCTCAGCACCAGCATTTTTGGGCTTCCTTTTACAGTAGCGCGCTAAAATGTTTGCTTTGGCCGTTTTAGCACTCAACACTTGAATTCTCCAAATTCTTCAGAATCTTTTTCCTTCTCTCCTTTTCTTCTTAAGATTCATTTCCTACAAGAATAATGTAAATTTTCAATATAAACTTCAGAACTTGTATTTAGGACTTTTCAGGAATTTAACCCTCTTTTCCATCCATTTAATCACACAAATTAAGCTAATTCATGCTTTAAAACCTTATAAACCAAATGTTTATCACAATTCCCAGATTTGAACATTGTTGTCCTCAGCAATGAATTAAAAAAAAAACATAGAAGAAATTGAGATTCTTTACAAGTGAAATTCATGCGGGTGACTTTCAATTGACAAAAGATCAACATTTCATGATACAAGCTTATAACCATGCAATATCTTATTTCCTATGATTTGCCCAACATCATTTGTGACTTTTCAACAGATCAGTAAAGATAATATACAAAGACTTTCAAACAAAACACCCCATCACTAGGAACTTCTCAAAAATTATGAGAATTTAATTCTCTTGCACTCTAGTGTTTAAGGGGGTGTTTGGTAGGGGGTCTTGGGAGGGATGTCTAGGCAATTTAAAATGGATTTTGTTCTTGTCTACGTTTGGTTAAAGAATTAACAAAATTTAGGTAGGAGACTTGTTTACCCAGCCAACTTGCTTTGTGTGCAAAATCTCCAATAAAGCACTATTCCAAAAAACCATATTCACCATGGTATTTTGGGTTTTGCTTGGGAAAAAAAAATTTGAACTAACTTGTTGACAAAATTGTCCCTGATTTCAACTTTCTTTTAAGTCATACGGCTCCTCCAATGGGACAAAAAAATTTAACATTGTTCTTGTTCCTCGATTGAAACCATTCCAAGCATCGAAGCATTTTACAAGGTTATTTCTCGATTATAGATATATGTATGCTAACAACAATAACAACTTTCAAATATTTTACAAGGTTATTTCAGTCATTTCAATTCATTTTCCCATCAATCTTTTTTCTTCAACCAAACATAGATTCAGAAAATTTAACCCAATTTTTCTGGTAATATTTTTACCTACCAAACAACTTTTTTTTACATTTTCCTACCAAACTCACTTTCAACCATTTCCCTATTAATTACATTTCCCTAGTATTCAAAAATTTTCTCCTCAACCAAACGCCCCCTAAGGGTGCACTTATCATTCAATCTTCACTGTACTCAAACTACCATAGGCTTGTCCATCTTCTAACTTTCCACAGTAACAATGATCCATAGAGAAGATCAAAAAGGTCTTTATGTAGTTGGTAATATGGCTTGGTAGGTGGCTTGACTAGAGGTAGAATTCTATGTTAAAGAAAAGGTTAAGATTAAATGAATCAAATTCAGATAAGAGGAGGATCACAATTGTATTTATCCGTATTCTTCTTAATCCTTCCAACTCTCTTCTTTTTCATTCTTTGTACCTCTTTTTCTAAAACTTTTCTTTTTCTTTGAACCTTTTTTCCTCCTTTTTCTTCCAAACAATTTGTGTTTTTTCAAAAACTTGTTGCGACTTTAGCAAGTGTACTAGTCGTATAAGTAATAAAATGATAAGTAAATATTGTTCCCACGAGGATTTGTGTTCAAACACCAACTAACCATTTATAATTAAGTTGAATCAAACAAGAATTCATTGAATGCATTGATAATTGTCACCAAAATTTGATTTATATTTGGAATCAGTAAAATAACTAAAATGTGAATTATAATTTTAAGTGGTAATGAAATCAATGCTCCTCAACCATAAACTTACGTAAGAATCGATCCAATTATGAGTTATCTCCAATGTGATGTCAATCAATCTTCTTATTATCACTAAGATGCAATTCCTTACTATCATAGTTGATACATTGATCAAGAAAACTGAATCCCTTGGTAATTCCCTTCTCAGTACCTACATTAATCACTGAGATTTAAAAGATTGCATCAGAGTCCTATTTCCATTCCTGAATAATAGAACACTGATGATGAAATTGCCAGTTACAGAAGAAATGCAAACATTCGTGTTCTGCATTACTTCCTTAATGGAAAGAATTAACAAAGACACTCTCATTATATCACATAAAAGATAATCATAATATTCAATCAACCATACATAAATTCATCCTTGAGTTCCATTGAAATCCAACTACAAGGGACTCTACTCAGACATAGAAACAGAAATAACAAGAGAAGAGGAAAGATATAACTCCATTGTCATGTTGTTGAATCTTCAATCTTCAATCACAATTACATAAAATATACTAAAACTAATGCAAGACTAAGACCTAAGGAATTTAGAAATTTTAGAGAATCAAAAGTATCAGCTCCTAAGTGTGAAAGCCCATTGCCCTTTTATAGTTTACAAGTTCAAAACTGAAATAACATCCAAAAACTGACATGGGCACTAAAACGCTGGATCGAGCGCTAAAACACACTCCTTTGTAATTGTTGTCACGAACGTTGAAACGCTAAAACCCTCATTGTCGGACGTTTTAGTGCTCAACTTGAAAGATGTCTAACCGCTTTTAACTGTCCTCAGCGCTAAAACATTTCATCATGACCGTTTTAGCGCTCGAGACCCGAATCTTTTTGAACTTTTCTTTGCAGCAAAGCGCTAAAACGTTTGCTTTGACCGTTTTAGCGTTCAGAATCAGCATTTTTGGGCTTCCTTTTGCAGCAGCACGCTACAATATTTGCTTTGGCCGTTTTAGCGCTCAACACTTAAATTCTCCAAATTCTTCAGAATCTTTTTCCTTTTCTCTTTTGCTTCTGGAGATTCATTTTCCTACAAGAACAATGTAAATTTTCAATATAAACTTCAGAACTTGTATTTAGGACTTTTCAGGAATTTAATCCTCTTTTATATCCATTTAATCACACAAATTAAGCTAATTCGTGCTTTAAAACCTTATAAACCAAGGGTTTATCAGTCATTGACCGTACTGTCCCCCTTTTGAATATAATATACCTAAATGTTACGAAGTTAATTTTTTTTCCAAACTGCCACCTCCAGAGTTATTAATTTATAATAATAATAAATTAATAATATTATATATTATTATTAATTTAATATTATTATAAATTACTGTGAATTATAATATGTCAGGGGAAAGAGAACCACGGTAGACCCGGGAAATAAACTTGTTGCCAGTCTACCCTGTGACCCGGGAAACCCTGTTGTTAGTCACGTATAATCAAAATTGGCCATCATCAAAATATCAAATCCTAGTGTGCACACCTCTTCCCAAAATTGCTACTAGTATCCCGGGAAACCTTGTTGCTAGATACCACTTTGGAAAGAATAGAAACATCATTGTCATATCAAATAAATATCAAAGACATAAAGTCCAAAGGTTGTGTTCATCACTTTTGGAGGTACCATCCCATAGCTATCCTCCCACAATTAATTAATTACAATCACACACAATCATCAAAATTCAATCTTGTCAAAATTCCTATAATTGGAAAATTTCCTCATCAATTTAATCAAGAGTATAATTTCAATTGTCCAAGATTATCAAAATTTCCATTATCCAATCATATAATAATTTTTCAAATCATAATCCAAATATTCAATATTTAGTAAGGCCTAAATCATATCTTCATTCAAACATCTATTGAAATAAAACTCAAATCCAATCATATCAATATTCATAATTCAATTATATCAATCAAATAATCCAATTATATCTATATATTATTATTAAAGGGTTAAAATTTAATTTAAATAATTCTATTTAATTTAATTATTAATACCAAAACAATTATATAATTTATCCTATTAATTTCTAAAGTTTCAAAAAATTTAATTTAAATACCCTAAGGATTACATATTTGATATTTCAAATTAAACTATCCTAAAATTTTTTAGGGATTAGGATTACATATACAAAATTTCATATAAATATAACATATGACTCTCTAGGGATTAGGGTTACATCCAAGATAATAATTATATAATTAATCGTGTGATTTTCTATAAATTAATGTTGGAGCTAGTGTGCATAGTGACTAGTGTTGGAGCTGGATTTTGTTTTTTGATCTATATATATATATATATACACTCTTTTGAGCCATGTGTAGTATTCATGCATGTTGACAACCGTTATCTTTTGAAAGACATGTCTAGTCTTTATTTTGATTATATGTAATGAAGTTATGAGTTTCGGTATGTATGTTGTGTATTGGCTTTAAGCCATAGTTCAGTACGAGGTATTTCAGTATGTATTGTATCTATTGCAATTTAAGATTCATAAGTTTAATTGTGTTCAGGATTGACACTGAGTAAGATTCTAGTGAATTCATGGATGAATTCTAAATCTTATAATGTCTATTTATATTTTGTGTTGATTTTTCTATTACAGGAATTTGAATTTATCTGAATTACAACCGATATGCTGTCCGTAGGTTTTTTTGTTCGGAATGGTCTCTATGATCATATTTGAATGGGACATATCTGTTCAGTACAAATATAAATAGAATTGACATATGTAGATCGTTTACGAAATTTGTACAGGTATGGGACTGTGCAAATCATAACATTGGAATCAAGTTTTGTACGTGACAATGCGGGGAATAATAGGAAATGCGTTAATTCATTAATGGAATGTAAATTAGATTATGAAAGGAAATAAGAAAAGGTTTATTTGTATTTTGCCATAACTTAATTAAATACACATGTTAAGCCTTCCGCTTAATTCATAAATTGTAAAGCGCTAGTGTACCATATGTAAGTTAACTCACCGGCTACAGACGGGGTGTTACATGCACAGTAATGGTAGAAGTAAAATGAGGCAAAAGGTTTTCACCAAAAAAAATAAAAAATGAGGCAAAAGGTATGTACCTGATGATTGTGACCCCTATTTATATTAGGTTACCTGATTAGGCTTCCATTTATTTTCTTGTGAGATTGTTATGAAGTCCTATCCTATTGCTAGGATTTTGACTTGAGTTCCTCTATCCATCATTGCTAGTGAGCTTATCCATTTGTTGGGTTGTCGGGATAAGGACCAAATATTCTGGTCTATAAGAGTTGCCCACCAGCTCTACGGTCTGACTGCTCGGACTGCTGAGGTGCATTGGATCAAAATGAAATATCGGCCATGTTGAGCTATCGATTTTAGCCAACTTATGACATCTCGGTCGAGTTGATGAGTACATGTTGAAATAATTACTTGGCTTGGTCTTGCTCTGGAGTTTATGCTACAACCTTTGGACGTCATCGGACTCTACCGAGGTTTGACTTGACACGTGGGATGCTGCATAACCTTTACCTCGGTCTCTTATTAGAATTCAAATGAATTCGGCCGCACTGGCATCTTGGCATGACTCTTTGCTTTAATGTAGTTGCCTTGACGGTTACATTTCTCCATACGTCGCAATTTAATTGGCGCGACGTGCCTCAAAAAAAGGACGTTGCCTTTGCGTTCCATGCATCATGATTTCCTACTTCCAATAAATGCTTCAGTAAGGAAATCTTAATTTTTCCCCTGGCCTTTTGTCTTTGCGCCTAAAACCCTTATGTCTTCATGCTTTTCTTTTCATTTCTTAAAGGTTCAGCACATTCCTATTTCTTTCCTCCCAAAATTGGCTATGAGCTTTCTTTGTTCGAACCTTGGTCGAAGATCCATTTCAGAACATCTTTGTCTCCTTCCTTACCAGGTAATCCCTGGACACCTGTGTTCCCATTATCTTGTCTTCTAATATTTGTTTTCATATTTGTCATTATTTTTTGCATACGACCTGAGGGGATTTGAGAATCCATTTTCATTTTTAGGTCTTGGGGCTTTGGTGTTTAATCGCTTCATCCCCTTTTCTTTGGAGCGAGAGCAATAAAGAAAATTCTTTCATCAATGGATTTTTGGGAGGTGAGAGTGTTGTCTTCGATTTAGATGAGTGCTTATAGCCAAGGTTCTGGTGTGGCCCTGGCCGAGATGGAGACGATCGAAATCCCACTAAAGAGAATGACTAGGTTCAGAATTTTCTCAAAGGGTTTGATTTCTGGTTTTGGGGCGAGGATCGTACGAAGGAAGAGAAAGTAAGAGGAGGTCTGTCTCTTCTGATCAAGGCCGGGGACGAGCCACATCATTAAGCCGAGGAAAGGTCCCTCAAGGTTTGATATCTCGGCCAAAATGGTCACAGGGCCATTGTCATACGTCCTCAGTGGCCACGAGCAATTTGGTATGTTGTCTCGACTTTTATCGAGTTTGTTATATTCCTTACTTTGCGTCTGATGATTTCCATTTTTTTTGTAGCATGTATGACGTGCCATTCCTATCTCAAGTATATTAAGAAGGATGTTGCCAAGGGCAAGTTGACTAGGACCGAGTCTACTGAGGAGAAACAGAAGAAACGCAAGCTTGAGGTTCAAAGGAGCGATTCATCAGTCGGGGTTGTGGTTGCCCAGCCAGTTCCCCCGCCTCCTAGTCCCATATTTGGAGATGTCGTGTTTCTTGAGCCCTGCGAACTCTGGAAGAAGGGGGTTTCAAACAGTCTTTGCACTGTGATGAGTCCACCTTCCCAGTTCATCAAGAGTTCTCCACTCAAGGTAGACATGGTGGCCTCTCAGAAGCGGATGAAAGAGGAATATTTGAAGATGACCTCTCTGATCCAATCACTCCAACATCTTCATTTGAGCTATAAGTCATCAAGTTCCTCGAGTACGACCCTTTCCCTTAAAGTGGATGAACTCAACAAAGAAAAAATTGACTTAGAGGCCGAGGTTAAGGGTCTTAACGATGAAATTGACAAGGCCAAAGATGATTTGAAAAACTCAATCGCCTCGGCTGAAGTGACGATAAAGGAGAAAGAAGATCAACTCAAAAATCTCCAAGCCGAGTTTGAGTAGGCACGGACTTTGTTGGGGAAGGCGACTGAAGAATATTTCAGCAACGCGATCGCTCAAGCGCCGGTTCTTAACCCTGGTCTTGTCACTGATGGAATGGATCTTGGCTGCTTTGTTAAATATGGTTCCATTGTGCCTTACACCCCGGATGCTCTTGAGGCGGCCAAGGCTAATACCTATAGGGAAGACATTTCTGCCGCTAACGCATCTTGAAGGGTCGATATACTGACTTATTTTGTAATTCTATGAAGCTTGGGGACTTCGATCCTAGTTTTGGATTTGTAAAGACATTGTCGGGTTTTCGGTCTTACTTTTGGTTAGCTCATTTTACCTTGGTTTACAATTTGATTGGCTATTTTGGATCCAATTTTTATGTCAATAATTACACTTTCGTAAAGCTTTATTATCGATTTTGGCTTGCGTTACTAAGATCCTTATTCTCATATGTGTTTTTTTGGGTTTGTTTTTATAGCCAAAACCCTTCGGCTCCCCTATTTAGGGTACGATTGTTGATGTCGAATTGACTTTTTGGTCATGCCGCATTATTTTATTTGGCTTTTGTCAAGATCATTAGTTTATGAAGAAGTTTTGATCTTTATGGACCCGGTCTTTATACGCCGAGGTCCTTCTTTGATTATTTAGATATATACGACATTGATAAGTTCATGATATTCATCCTTCATTGATAATAATAATTTTTTACATAAGAAGTTGTGTTATAGTGAAGAACTTATAGTTATGGCCCACTTATGTGCCTAAGAAAAGGAAAAACAATGAATGGGCTTTCAATGTATTCATGGGCCCGTCTTATTTGCAAATAAATAGAAATCCTAACTACGAATCTCATCTCCGAGCTCTATAGCTCGATTGCCTCTTCCTAACTAAAATAACTCTTTAGTTTGTCCACATTCCAGGTTTTTTTAATGGGCTTTTTCAATAATGTCTCCAATAAATAAGCACATATACCCAAGATTTCCCTAACTCGGTATGGACCTTCCCAATTCGCGGCGAGCTTCTCATCTTTGGCATTCTTTTTGCCGACGTCTGCCCTTCTCAATACCAGGTCGCCGTTCACAAAATACCTAAGTATGACCTTCCTGTTAAACCGTGTTGCAGTGAGATGTTCAACCATTATTTACCTATATTTGGCATTTTCATTATGTTCATCTTGTAAGTCGAGCTCCACAGTTAGAGCTTCGCTATTATCTTCCTCGCCTTTTTCTAGCATTGGCATCGTTCGCCAGGATGGTTCCCAAATCTCGACTGGGATCATGGATTCACATTCATATGTTAGCTTGAATGGGATCTCCACCGTAGGAGTTTGGTTACTTGTCCTGTATCCCCAAAGGACAAGGTGAAGTTATTGCACCCAATTTCCTTTTGCATCAAAAATCCACTTTTTGAGTTCGTTGAGTATAACCTTGCTCGTAGCCTCGGCCTATCTATTGGACTGCGGATGTTCTGCTGAGGCAAAATGATGCTTCACCTTGAAGTCGGCTATAAGTCCTTGAAACTCTTTATCGGCAAATTGTGTGCATTTGTTAGTGATGAGCCAGCTCATTTTATGCGGGTTACGAGCCAACCCGACAGGTTGACTCATTTTTGCCATGCCTAATTGTGAGATTGTTATTAAGTCAATCCTATTGTTAAGATTTTGACTTGAATTCCTCTATGCATCAGTGCTAGTGAGTTTATCCATTTGTTGGGTTATTGGGTCAAGACCCAATATTCTGGTCCATAACGATTCTCAAGAAAGAAAAAAAAATGTCAGTGCATTGAGACCACCGAACTCGATACTTCTTTTTTGTAAAAAACAAAAAAAATTACGACTTAAAGAAAAATATAAAAAAAATTGGGTGAAAAGAAATTCTTCTTCTTCTTTTTGATAAAAGGGAATACCAAGTTCGGTATTAAAATTTCCTCCCTGAAGATGGGCATCGTCATTGCGATATTGAGCAGTTGTGATCCGCAACAACTCTGAGGAGTGTAATCTGTAATCCACAGTTTCTGCTTTCTCTATGATACAAAACAATCTTAAAGTACTTACTTTTATAGTTTTCTTGATTAATAAATGATGAGTCATGATCATTTTACACCAATGTAAGTTACACTCTCAATCTTGTCCGTTGATCCCACTTATATCTAAGGGCTCAAATTTTTTAACAATGTGAGTCATTGGATACAAGTGAATCAATGGTCAAGATTGAATGTAAGACTTCTAACTCTCACACCGGTGTAAGAATATCCTACCCCATAAATGATAACTAAGTCTAAGAACACTTTTGTTAGAATACTTTATAATGAATCTAGAGTACCATTATATGGTAAATTGTTCCTCTCACTCAAATTTCAAATACTTTCAAGATAAAATGAATAAAATTTATAAGATACCTAAACGGTTTTGATAACTCAAATAATAAAAAAAATATATGAGATAATTAAATTTTAATTAAATATGAAATCCTAATCGAATATAAGAATCCTAGACAAAAAAATAAAATTTAATCAAATATTAATTCTCTAAAATATGAAATATTGATCAAATAATAAATTAAAAGCATGGTCATATTTTTCTAAGAATATATTTTCTTATAATTTCTAAGATTAAAATAATAATTCTTACATAACACAATGATTAATTTTCCATTTTGCGTCACTTTTGCTTCCCACCAATGCACACACACAAAATCTGGAAGAAAGTGATCGAGAGTGAGAGTACATTAAACACTTATTCAACATATGTTACATAATTTTATATGCATAATAATTTTAAATATCTATATATAACATGTGTGAATTAATAAATAGTTATTTATATGAAAATTTGTTGTACCGCTACCAACTAATTTATCTTTTTAATAACTAATTCATAATAAACACAGTAAACATATTTGATAATAATAATAATAATAATACAGTATTATTGATAAAAAAACTGCTAATAATAAGTTAGCTATTATATATAGAAATCATTTGTGTCATTTTATAAATTAACAAGTAAAATTAGTCATGATAAATGGGTATTTATGAAATTAATAAAGAAATGAGAAGGAAAATTTTATAAATTATGAAGGCTCATATCCAAATATATAAAATTCTTATGGGTTTAAAAGGGTATACATCCCAATCCTCATTACATCCCTAAAATAGAGACCTAACCAAACTCGCAATCCCTCATTACAAATGATAGAGCTTTTGGGCTTAAAAACTAGTTGTAGAGTTTCCGTATTCTTGACATGGGCCTGAGACCCAAATCGCATATTACTTCCCAATTCGGATGAAAAAAATGTTCGGGTCCAGCCATGGATTATGGGCATGCTCCATGATTTACTGTTTATTTTGATTAGTTTGTAATCAAAGATTTATTGAAAAATTTAAAAATTAAATTTATTCCACCAAAATTAGTCAAAACCATACATGCTATCAATGTAAAAATAGAGAACTCTATAAAAAAAGAGAGAGAAAAGAACGACGGTTTTGAGAGTCAATGTAACGGGAGAAAAGATAATTTTTGATAGATAATTAGGGTTATGAATGTCAAAAATGTACTAGAATGTTCAATTTTTAAAAAAAATTATATTCACAATTAAATTAAAATTATTATATAGAAAAGTAAAACATACAAATAATGGTCAAGGGCAGGCCATGATTATAAACTACAAAAGAAATAAATGGCCAAGGCCAGAAACAATAACCATCAAGCAGAGAAATTAGGTCAAGAATTTCAAAGTGCAATAAACATTGGGGTTTATTAGTCTAAGCAGCGTGAAAACAAAAATTTGTTCATGCACGCTCAGTCAAAAACGAGACCCACAAGGTGAGAGGAAAAGAAGAAGAAGAAAGAGAGCAACTCACTTATCGATATGAGTGTATGAGAGAGTGTGATCTCCCTGTTACTTGAGATAAATAAAACCCATAAACGTATAATCTTGTATCATTAAGTTTATAAGTTTTTATGGTTATCACTTAATTGATTCCTAATTAATATTAACATTAATCACTTACACTTGAGTTTTCAACATTCATCAATTTGCATATTAGACACCATATTTTGTTTCACATTGAAAAATAAGATTTTTAGATTTTTGAATGTTTATTTTCTCCTATATTTGTGTATTTGCTATTATTAGCCTTAATTTTAGTAAGAAGAAACCTGCAAAGAGGTAAATGTCATGGTCATGGGTGATGAGCCTCACATGGTGGGTCATGGGAACGGTAGCGCACTATTAGTTGACGTGTGACTTGGGAGTTGAGAAGACAAAGTAGTTGTTAATGCATTAACCAAAAAAAATACAAAAAAGAAAGAAAGAAAGAAAAGAGTAGTAACCCTTAAAAGGGAAAGGAATCATCATCGCCTTCATTCACGGACAAAGCCTCAAAGTCAAAGTCCTGCACAAAACTGATGCTGCTGTCTATGATGGGTGTTGTTATGTCCACGTAAATTAAAAAACTA
>JAVKPL010001402.1:132500-165143 GCA_032173675.1 Gastrolobium villosum | reverse complement strand
CTCTTGTTTGTTCAAAGGTGGGAAAACCGTGAACCGGTCCAACCACCCGGTCCAGCTCCTCCCGAATCAAAGCCTCCACGTCAGGGTTTTTGGATAGCAAAATAAAAAAACCGGTTAACGCGGCAGCAACAGTGTCACGACCTGCTAAGAGGAAACTCACGACGATGTCTCTGAGGTATTTGTCGTCGTTTACTGAATCCATGAAACGCGAGAGAAGATCTTGTCGTTTAGCGAAACCCATTTCCATTTCCCTTCTCTCCTTTATCATCTTTTCTGCTAAGTCGTTCACTACGCTGATGGCTTCTTTCAGCTTCTTCTCCGATCCTATATTGAATAGCCGCTTCATCTTCCATATCGCCGGCGACACCGTCATGGCTCGCTCCGCCGAGAGCTTCGAAGCCAGGTCGAACGCGACGGCGAGGTTGGAAACAGGGAGCGAAGGAAGGAGACAACCTGGGTCGAGACCGAACGAGAATTTGCAAATGTTGTCGAAGGAGAATCGTCGGAGAATGTCTTGAAGGTCCAAGACACTTCCTCCATCGGAAGCCATGGCCATGAGAGGAATTAACCTCGTTTGGATCTCATCGGTTACTAGTTCCATAGCGTAGGAGCGAATCGCCACGCTTCCGAGTTCCAAGCTTGCCATTTTGCGTTGGAACTTCCATGAATCGCCGTCGACATTGAAGATTCCTCGGCCCAAAAGATCGCCGAGGATGGTGGAAAAAGGTTTACCTTTTGGGTAGTTGTTGAAATTGGTTTTGAGGATGTACTCAACGTTTTCTGGATTGGAAGTGATGGTGGTTCGAAGCACGTGCATATGAATGGATCCGGTTGAAGAGTTTTTCAAAAGTTGAGTGTACCAATCGCAGAAATCGCCAAACTTGTGAACCCAACTCATGGTCAAGTAACTCCTGCAATTCTCGCAGTTACACCATGGCTTCATCCTCGTGATGAAGATGAGAAAAGAAAACAAAAGGAACAGAAGAGTAAAGAAGAAGAACAAGAAACTGCAGGTAGCAGACATGGATTGCAAATAATCTTCAAAACTCATTTCTCTCGGTATATGGAGAAGGAAAGTTGGATTATCGTGATATATATATAATATATTTGGTGCACTGTTGTATTGAAAAAAGTACAATCAATGGGCACCACAATATTAATAAATGAAATGGTAATAAAGGGTAATAAAGATATATGAATTTCTTTATTTAGGTTATTTAATGAATGTATTGACTATTGCGGATGAATATGAATAATAATAATAAAATAAGAGTAAAGTGTGTCATTCTGATATAAAGTTATGTCATTTTAAAAGATAAAGAGACAGATAAAGGAGGAGAGATTTGACAAAAAAATAAATATGTGGATCCTACCTCTTTGTGAGAGTGAAAGGATATAAGTTATGTCATTTAAAAGAAAGTTGTATCATTCTAAAAGACAAAGAGATAGATAAAGAAGGAGAGAGTTGATAAAAAAAATAAAGATTTGGGTCCTACCTCTTTGTGAGAGTAAAAGGATATAATTTATATCATTTAAAAGCATAAACATTTTTCCCATAAAAGGAAGGGATAGGATATTATGACAACTAAATAATGTTACTACCAATGTTACTACCACATCTTAACCGTTGATTTTCGCCGATCAATGATTATTATTTATTGCGAATTAATAATTAATTAATGAGTTTGATTTGAAAAATAATAATCGTTAATTAATGAAAATCAACGGTTAAAACATGATCATAACATTATTTTGGTCCAAACAAATGAGATAAGGAACAATAAATTGGGGGATAGTTGGGAGTTGACTTCAGGACACGCACAACCCGAAGTCGTCGACAAAGGTAATAAAAGCATGAGCAACGCGTGCGAAAAATCAGAAACCACCGCTTCATGGGTTGGAACTTTTGTTTTAACCCACGTGACGGTATTAATTTTGAAAATAGATTCGTGTTTAATTAATGGAAAAAATATGTATTATTTTTAAGTGAGTGGATTCTCTCCTGTGAAAAGTTGATTTGTAATCGTGTTATTTGATCACAATTATTCATTTTAAAATTATACATTTTTCTCTCTCTTATCTCATCATCAATAAGTGATTGAGATTAAATAATATGATAATTTTTTCTCACGAGAGGATTACTCCCCATTTCAAAGATATAAAATTATGTTATTTTAAGTAAATGAAAAAGATAGATCATAGAGAAGAAAGTGGAAAAAAAATGTGAGTCACATCTTTTTTGTGGGAATAAAATAAATATTTTTCCTTAATTAATATTTTTATGTGATATTATGGAATTCTAAACAAAAATCAATAATGGTAATCTTATAATGAACTATCTTCTTATTTGTTCTTTTTTTCTTTTATCATTATTAATTTACCTTTATTATAATGATATTAATTACTCATTAATTTGAGTTTCTTGGCTTTGTGGGCCTAAACTTTTTCGGCTATGCTTTTAGACTGTTTCCAAACCTAAGCCAGCCAGCCGTCAGTTGAAGAATTTGGTGGTGACTTGTGGCAATTCAAGGTTCCATGCATTTGACAAGTAGGCTTGGCTTAAGGTTGTTTAACTCGTGTCGGCATTTAGGTCAGGTGGTGTGACTGCTGAGCTCATAAGAAGAGACATTTTCGAGCATTCACTTTCACTTCAGCCAACATTATTATTAATAAATCGTTTTAGACTAAACAATCTATATGTTATTGAATCGGAGTACCTTGGTAAGCAAAATATTTTTTTATGCTCTAGGACCACCCAATAATTTAGTGTTTTCTCTCACAATATCAATTTTTTCTATCCCTTTTTATCTTTGTTATTTTTTGTTTTTTCCACCTTTGTCCTTCCATTTACACAACCACCTAAAAAATGGTGGTCCAGGATCACAAGAAATAATCTCAAGTGGTGTTTGGTTGAAGGGGTTTTTAAATTACCCCATGCAAATGATGTTGGGTTTCTGGGAAGAATAAGTTTGGCTGAGGGAGAAATGGCACAATAGCTAGGGAAGTAAGATGCATGCCATTTTCAGTTTTGGGCCATTTAGCAAGGCATTGGCACTGTTTAAAAAGAGAAATGGGGGGTGGTTTTTTGAAGATAACCGGCTAAATGACATGGGCCCACAACAAATCACACCAAAAATACCCTCTGAAATTATAATTGTATTGTGTGGTCAGCAGCGAAGAGAAGTACACATAGAAAGCCGCACTGTTGAACGTTTGCTTAGCTTCATTGTGTGGGTTGAAGAGCATTTGGCCACTCAGCGAATCGGAAGAAGTGACATTGCTGGAGACCTGAGTCTTGCTTTGTCTGTTATTCTTGCATGCAGGCGAGGCCCACTTTAGATACTTGAGAAATGAGATGGAACATTAATAGTTTAGCTACAAGCACAAGGAGGAGATCCTGCCACCAGAAAACATTGACTCGTGTTCTTTTCCTTTGCTGGGTTAGGTAGATCAATCTTCTATCTGCTTCAAGATAGAGCCTAAATGCTGAATATCTTAACCAATTGAAAAATCTGGAATTTATTTTAAATGATTAGTCAAGAATTACTTTTTTTAAAGTGAATTCTGAAAGGATAAATTTGAGAATGTTAAAAAAAAATGGATTTTGCAAGATATTGAGAGGAAAGAATTGGACCAAAACATGCATTAGCTTTACCCAAACATGTACCCCAAGATCCTTCTCAGCTTCTTAATGAAAAAAGGCTGCTAATTACTAGGCCCATAGAATTTGTTACTCTCGTGTCGGTTTCATTTTCCTTTTCCTCTAGCGTTTACACTTTACCACCTCAAGCCGATGAAGATGACAATGTCAATCGAGAGTTTAAGGCAAGCATCTGTAAAATGGTGCCTGACGAAACCGTATAGTGGATGATGTTTAAATTCGTTGGAGGACAAGTGGCAACGCACTGGCCACTTGTAGTCGTAATGAGATATTTGCTAATAAGGTTAAATTTGTAATTTCCTCCTGTTTACCCATCTAAATTTTACCCCAAACCAAACATACCTGAAATAAACTTTCAAAAATCTCCCTGTTAAAATTTCTCCCAACCAAACTACTTTTTTTAAACTTTCCTATCTATTTCACTTTCCCTGCAGGATCCCTAGTAATTGCATTTCCCCGGTGAACCAAAAAAAACCCATCAACCAAACACCACCTCATTGGTAAGTTGTTTTAGACCAACCATCTATCTAACCAATTTAGAGTCTACTTCAAACAAAAAATAATAATTATTTCCTTTGAAATTTCACACACACATATATATATATATATATATAGGTAGGATCCTTTGACACCGGTGTCAAATTTGAAGTTTGACACCTCATCTGATAGCCGTTAGATAAAAAAAGATCAATGGTGTCACAAATCAGAGTCATTGATCTTTTTTGATCCAACGACTCTCAGATGAGGTGTCAAAAGATCCTATATATATATATATATATATATATATATATATATATATATATATATATGAGGAAGGTTGTAGTTACAACCTTTTTCTTACAACCTCTTACAATCATACTTTAACACCGTTGATTTCCGTCAATCAACGGTTATTATTTATTATGAAGTAATAATTAATTAATAAGTTTAATTTAAGAAAATGATAACCGTTGATTAGCGGAAATTAACAGTGATAAGGTATGGTTGTAAGAGGTTATAAAAAAAAAAAGGTTGTAACTATAACCTTTCTCTCTCTCTCTATATATATATTTTAAATTTGAAATATTAGGATATGGAATAATAAAATTATTACGGTTAATTTGACCATAAATATTGGAACTAGAAGATTATATCTTGCTGTTATATTTTTCGGTTACTAGAGTTTAGGACTCATTAAGTCTATTTAATGACTTGTAACATGTACATTCAAAATATTTTCGGTTTGTAGAGTTTAGGACTCATTAAGTCTATTTAATGACTTGTAACGTGTACATTCAAAATATTTTCGGTTACTAGAGTTTATGACTCATTAAGTCTTATATAATGACTTGTAAGGTGTACATTCAAAATACAATGAAATGCGTTCTCTCATTACTATTTGATATGGTATCAAAGCGATCCAATTCTAAATACTTCCGCAGCCTTTAGTTATTTTTTTTTCTTCATCTTTTCCACGTAAAAAAAAACTGTCGTGACTTTCGAAGGCAGCAGTGGCTCTAAGCCCTCTGATCCCGGGTCGCCATTCTATCTGGCTGGATCCGACAATCCTGGTATTCTTCTGACTCCTGTAATGTTGCGTGGTGAAGCAAATTATGACAATTGGGCTAAATTGATGCGTAATGCTCTGTGCTCGAAGAACAAGCTGGGCCTTATTGATGGCTCTGTCAAGAAACCTGACAAAGCAACAATTGATGAATGGTGTGCGTGGGAAATGTGTAACTCAATTATCAATGGTTGGATACATAATACCATTGATCCCAAGTTACAACCGTTCATAAAATGCTTTGACGAGGCAAAGGATCTGTGGGATGATCTGAAAGAACGTTATGCAGTGCAAAATTTCTCTCGCCAATATCAGATCAAAGCTACTCTCGCTAATATTCGGCAGCAGGGAGGTACCATTGCATATTACTACATGCAACTCAGAGCTGTTGGGATGAGATTGAAAGCAGCAAATCATATAAATCATGCGCATGTGGGGTGGATTGTACTTTTGCGAAGGAGATAGAAGAAGAAAAGGAGCATGATCGTGTCTACAATTTCCTAATGGGTCTCGATGAATCAGACTATGGTAATCTCCGCTTTCAAATTTTAACCATTCTCCTCTGCCGTCGATGAATAAAGTCTATGCCATGGTAACTCAAGAGGAGACAAATCGCTCCATCGTGCGCACTCAAACTTCTGCTTTTGATACAATAAGTTGTGCTGCACAAACAGCAACATCTGTTTCTGCTCCAACAGACAAAAGCCTTGATCGCATCTCTTGTATTCATTGTGGTCGCAACAACCATGAAGCATCCCGCTGCTGGCAGACGTTTGGCTATCCTGGACGCGGGAATGGAAGAGGACGAGGTCGTGGCAGTGAAAGAAATAACTCATTTGGTCGCGGGTACTACGAGCGCAACAACGCTCAAGGAGGTTTTCGTTCTAAGCCTGCTGGAGTTAATGCTGCTCAAGTAGAGGAAACCACTGCCCATGCCAACTCTTTTTCAACCTTAACACCTGACGTTGTGACACAATTGGTCAATTGCTATCCCTTGTTGATAAGTCTCAACCGTCCACAGCAAAATTAAATGGTAAACATGTTCTATGCACTTGGCTTATAGACAGTGGCGCCTCGCGCCATATGACAGGCTTTCTTCATTTCTCTTGATAATATTATCGATATTGCACCACTGCCAGTGGGATTACCAAATGGAGTTGTGACTTATGCTGTTAAACAGGGATCACTTATGCTTAATAACTCCCTTTCCTTGTCTGATGTGTTATTTGTACCACAACTCACGTGCAATTTGATTTCTGTATCTCAACTGGTGCGACAACTTGGCTTAAATGTAATGTTTTCTAATAATAGTTGCATCTTGCAGGACCGAACGCTGAGGATGGAGATTGGATTGGGTGATCACAAAGATGGCGTGTATGTGTTTCGGCCTACTCAAGTCACTGCTTTGGCTGCTAAGTCTTCTGATACGGGGGAACTCTGGCATCATCGGTTGGGCCATGCATCGCACGAAGTAATTTCTATGCTTCTTTTTTCTAGGAATTTTCATTTTGCTAATAACTCAGCATGTGATGTTTGTTTCCGTGCTAAACAGACTAGATCAATTTTTCCTGTTAGTGATCGAAAAAGCAATAATATTTTTGAGCTTATTCATTGTGATACATGGGGTCTATATCGTACTCCTTCTACTTTTGGTGCTTATTATTTTCTAACTATCGTTGATGACTTCAGCCGTGCAATATGGGTATGTTTAATGGGAGACAAGGGTGCAACTTTCGATTTTATGCGAAAATTTATTCTCATGATACATAATCAATATGGTGCATCAGTTAAAATTGTATGTATGGATAATGGCACAGAATTTAAATCCCATAAGATGAATGAATTATTTGTTGCTCACGGTATACTTCATCAGACGTCCTGCGTACATACACCGCAACAAAATGGCCATGTTGAAAGGAAACATCGACATATTTTAAATGTCGCACGTTCTCTCTTGTTTCAGGCTAATTTACCCACTAAGTTTTGGGGTGAGAGTGTCATGACTGCAGCTCATATTATAAATAGAACGCCCACAAAGCTTCTTCACGGTAAGACTCCTTACGAACTTTTACATGGAAAAGTAGCTGAGTATGGTCACATGCGGGTATTTGGTCCTTTATGTTATGTTGTACTACATCCAAAACCAACAAATAAGTTCAGTCCGCGTTCCAGACGTTGTATATTTGTGGGTTATCCTTCAGGACAGAAAGGGTGGAGAGTGTTTGATCTCGATACTGAGGATTTCTTTGTATCTCGTGATGTAAGTTTTCATGAAACTATCTTTCCATTTGCTGTAAATGCACCTTCTCCTACTGTTCCATCTTTACCTGCGTGCCTTCCAACATATGATGAAGACCCCTTAGTCATTTATGCACCTGACACTTCAACTCGCAATTCAGAGCGCTTACCTGATTGTTCGATTCCTAGTGATATACAACATGAAACGCCCTTGGTTAACAGGGGGAGCATCTCCGAAATTGCACCATCTCATTCTTCACAGCATCAAACAGCGCATCAGCCCCTCCTAGATGCTACTATAGCACCGTCTACTTCTTCGCTGGAACAAACAGCTCCTCATGCTAACATAATGTCTCGCCCTTCAAGAGAAAGAAAGCCTCCTGCATATTTAAGTGACTTCCAATGCAATTCGGCCAACACACATACACATCATCCTAGCATCATCTCTTCTACCTCTTCCTCCTCAGGTAAATGGTATCCTATTGCTAACTATGTGAATATTAATAAATTTACTCCAAAGCATAGAGCTTTTGTTGTAGCCTTAGATGCAGGAAATGAGCCACGTTCCTTCAAAGAAGCTATGACACATTCTGAATGGCATGATGCGATGGCTAAAGAAATAAGTGCCCTTGAAGCTAATCAGACATGGATGATTACCGATTTACTATATGGCAAGCATTCTCTACCTTGCAAGTGGATCTACAAGATTAAGTATCATTCCGAAGGTACTATTGAAAGATATAAAGCAAGGCCAGTTATTGCTAGAAATCATCAAATACCAGGAGAAGACTTTCATGAGACCTACGCACCTATGGCAAAAATGGTAAGCGTTAGGACTCTCCTTTTAGTTGCCGCAGCCAAAGGGTGGTATTTACATCAGATAGATGTTCATAATGCATTCCTGAATGGTGAACTTCATGAGGAAGTTTATATGCATATTCCAGCTGGTTTTGAACGTGGTCAAGGCAGAAAAGTGTTTCGTTTACAAAAATCCTTGTATGGTTTGCGTCAGTCACCTAGAAACTGGTTTGAAAAGCTGAGTAAGTCTCTTCATGCTTACGGTTTTGTTCAATCCCAAGCAGATCATACGCTCTTCACATTTCAACAAGGTACCGTGTTTTTGGCTCTATTAATATATGTTGATGATCTAGTGTTGGCAGACAATGATTTGAAGGCTTGTGAGGATGTAAAAATTCATCTTAACAAATGTTTCAAAATTAAAGACCTTGGTGTTTTGAAATATTTTTTGGTTATAGAAATTGCTCGTAGTCATGAAGGGATTTTCTTGTGTCAAAGAAAATATGCATTAGACATCCTCAAAGAAACAGGCTTGTTAGATTGTAAACCAGCAAAATTTTCGATTGAGCAAAATCATCGTCTGGCTTTAGATGATGGACCTGAATTTTCTGATCCGGGTAGATATCGTCGTATTATTGGTAAACTTGTGTATTTGACTATAACTCGTCCAGACTTGTGTTATGTGGTGCATATTCTTTCTTAATTTATGCACGCTCCAAAGGAATCTCACTATGAAGCTGTCGTTCGTGCATTGAGGTATATTAAATTGAGTCTTGGACAAGGCATACTTCTTTCTTCCAAAAGTGATATCAAAATTCATGCATTTTGCGTTTCTGATTGGGCTAGTTTTCCATTAACTCACCGTTCACTCTCGGGGTTATTTAAAATGCTTGGTGATTCACCAATATCATGGAAAACTAAGAAGCAACTAACAGTTTAATGTTCCTCTACCGAAGCCGAGTATCGGTCTATGGCTGGCGCAACCGCAAAGTTGGTTTTGTTAAAATCTTTTCTTGCTTCTCTTACTATTAACCATGACGAACCAATGGAGTTATGTTGTGACAATCAAGCGGCCATGCACATTGCAGCCAACCCAGTTTTCCATGAGCGTACTAAGCATATTGAAATCGACTGCCACTTTGTACGGGAACGTTTGTTAGCCAAAACTATTCGAACTATATATGTTCGATCTCATTTGCAACGTGCAGACATCTTTACAAAGGCACTAGGGCGCGCCTCCTTCATGGCTTTCCTTCCCAAGTTGGGCATTTCAAATCTTCATGCACCAACTTGAGGGGGAGTATTGGAACTAGAAAATTATATCATGCTGTTATATTTTTCGGTTACTAGAGTTTAAGACTCATTAAGTCTATTTAATGACTTGTAACGTGTACATTCAAAATATTTTCGGTTACTAGAGTTTAGGACTCATTAAGTCTATATAATGACTTGTAACGTGTACATTTAAAATACAATGAAATGTATTCTCTCATTACTATTTGATAATAAATAATTAGGATACCTTCACATAATTTACTCCCATGATCTACTAATTAACAACCTAACATATACATGTATTTACGTAAAAAAAAATTAAATAAAGGAGCCAGTTGGCCTTGGGATTGATTTCCATGTGAAAGAATATTGTGACATAGATTGAATTGATAGTTAAGTTATTAAAAATAGTTAGCAATGAGCATTTACATAATTTGTAAAAATAATTAAGTTAGAAGTTTATGAAATATTTAACATATAAAGGTGAAATAAAATCAGAAAAGATATTCTCATATTTAATTTTAGAGAAAAATGTTTCTGCTGTGCAGTTACTGCATATATAATATCTGCATTTACTCCCAAAATAATGTCATTTTGGTGTTGAAATATTGAAAAATTATAATTATAAAGACTATTATTATAACCCTGAAATAAATTAAAATTAAAAAAATACATTGATTTCTACCCTAAAACGGCGTCATTTTGTGCCAAATGCAGATAACTTATTTGCATTAACTGCAGAAAAAATGAACACTTAATTTTAGGAAAATTTTCATTTTCGTTCATTGGTTTCAATCTGCATCACTTGACATCGCATGGTTTAAAACTTACAATTGGGGCATTTTTGATAGACAGTATATGATAAGACATGATATTATAAGACCTGATAGTATAAAATATGATTGTATAACACCTGATTAAATTTCAATATTATCTTGCGTTTGGCATGGATGCACGGTATTGTATAAGATAATATCATCCAATATTTGGTAATGTACTGTATAATACTAGATAGGATAAAAATAAATATTTTTAACAAAAACATTTTTAATAAAGAATTTATATTATTCTTCCAAATATGTCATGATATTAATATTTATAGAAATTTATTGATGTGTACAAAAAATATATTAATTTTTATAGAAAAAAATCTCCAATATTTAAAAAAATTATATATTGAAAAATTATTTTTTATTTTATTATATTAATATTAAAATAATATATTAATTCTTGATAATTGCACTTGTTAATATATCAACCCCTTAGCCTAATCCCTCCCCATAGGCCTCATTAAGTTATACATCATTTTGATGTATAAAGGGATCCTACTGTATAAGCTTATACTATATGATGGTCATACCAAACAACCTAAAAATGTCATAACGTATAGTATAAACTTATACTATTAGACCTTATACATCAAATCAAACACACCTAGTTACAATTTATACCTCTCGTGATTACACTATGCATCATTCAATCCTTGAATGCCAAAAATATCTTTATAATATAAAATTTTAAAATATTCTTAATAAATATAACATTAAAATATAAATGAAATGTTAAAAAAACTCCCTAATTAATTTTATTTATTTCTTTCCAATTGATAAAAAGTTCAAATTTAAATTTTTTCCAAATTCCAAACAATGTTTCTACAAAATAAATGTTCAATCAAACTCTTAAATTGTAAAAACAAATTAATCATATTTAACAAAAAATTGAATAACTGATATTTATATATTATCATAAAGAAAATATTATAATTTATCAACGAATATAGAGTAATATGTGCCAATGGATAAAATGAAAATGTTATTTAGAATTAAATAGATGGAGAAATATCGATCGATATATTGATAAATATTTAAATATCAAAATATTATAATTAATTAGAATAAATTTCCTTTTAAAAACATATTAAAAATACAAATATATTTGAAAACATATATAAATATATTACTTTTTATAGTTCAAAGGGAAAGTTTTAAATTCCACATATAATGCATAGTTTACAATGAGAAATTGCTCACAATTTAATTTAAGGAATCAATAACAATTATGAAAACAAGTCTCAGTTATATTGTTGTTCTTATTTTTATTTTTTTGGTAAGCACATTGATGTTCTTTACTACAGTCTCCTTAATCATTTTTATATATTAAATTAGATTATATTTTTCTGAACTAGTTAAATCTTAATTTAGTCACTTTGATTCAAAACAAAGGGGAATGATGTGTTTATATTTTTTTTTTAAATTACACTAAGTATGACCGGTCATACACTCTTGATTGAAGTATGACTGGTCATACTTAGTGTATTTTGTAAATATAACTTTCCCCCAAAACAAATGACATATGTTGTATTTAACTAATATTTTTAAAATTTTTTATTTGAAATATCTTGAATTAATACAATATTTTTTTTATAATTTTAAATAGGGAAAAATATTTCTCCAGTCACCGGAGATACAGTTATCTCCAGTGAGCTCAAAACGACGTCGTTTTGAAGTTATAAGATTAAAAAATTATAATGATAAAGACTAATATAACCATGCAATATATTATAATTACAAAAACAACTTGATTTTCGCCCTAAAACGAAGTCATTTTGAGCTCAGTTGAGATAACTTTATCTCCAGTGAATGGAGAAATCCTTTACCCTTTAAATATATTTTATTCTTAATTTATGTTTTTAGACCATACTTCAATTAATTATAAATACTTTTTATAATATTAAATATTTTTATTTAAATGTTTTTAATTTTAAATAATATTTTTAATTATAAATACTTTTATAATATTAAACATTTTTATTTAAATATTTTTAATTTTAAATAATATTTTTTAAAAATTCTGTCATAATTTAAAAAAGGGATAGGTTATTCTACCTACTCCCAATACCTACCTTTGCCTACCACTCTCAATATCGTTGGATTACGATCTCATCTAACGGTCCAGATTGAAAAAAAAAAAAAACCCTTTTCCTCTTTCTTTCCCCTTACTTCCTCCCAGATTCTTTCTCTCTCCTCCCCTTTCTTTTTGTGGATTTACGTAATTTACGATCTGAGTTTATATTTGAATCTAAATCCAATCAATGATTAATGGCATGATAATTATGCTAGATGAATATAATTTTCAAAATTTCCTGAATCTGATATAATTGAACATGGCAGAAATCACAAAAATACAAAAAAAATGAAAACCACAAATAATCTATTCCTTTGAATTAATCCACAATTACAATAACGTTTCTATTTTGTTGTTAAAATTTGAAATCGAATCAACTTATCTCTTTCTTTTTCTTATCTTGTTTTTCACCTTTAAATGTGGAAATGATCTCTGTTCTCCTTATGTTATGCCGAACAACAGACATACCCGATCCCATAACATAGGCATTTGAATTTGTTTCTTCTTGACACACCTTTTCAATTTTTTATGTAAATGCTTATAACAATGGCGGCTGAGTTTGATGAATTGAGAAAAAAGCTTACACCTTTTTTTTTATGTTGAAGCGCCATTGAAGAGAGAGAAAAGGGAGGAGAGAATGATTAAAATCACGATTAGGCGATTTCAATTTTGAAGTAAAAATCACCTGATCTTGGTTTAATTAGGTCTTCTTCATCGCAAGGGGATGAAAGAATAAGGGAGGAGTTAGAGAGAGAAAAGAGTAAAAGAATTTTATTTATCTTTTCAATCTGAACCGTTAGATGAGATCGTAATCCAACGATGTTGAGAGAGGTAGGCAAATGTAGGTAAATTAGAAGTAGGTAGAATAACTAATCCTTTAAAAAAATATATGCAATTCTCGGGATCTACTACCATAAAGATCATTTCTTTCACCCAGAAAATTGCATAAACAGTCATAATTAATTAATTATTATGCTATCTCTTTTTTGTTAAAGCCAACGTGATTTTTGCTCTATATATTCAAGCAGGATTTTATAAGTTACTATTTTGTATGAAAATACACGATTCGCAAAGCGAATGCAACAGAAAGCGGAAAAAATGTCTAACTTATCATATTTGGTCGAAACTTTGGTCCATGTTAATCTTATAGACCGGATTTCTCGGATTAACTTTAGTTTGACTAATCTCTTTGATTTCGGAAAAAATCACAAAACTTTAGTTTGATTTCCGGATTTTTCTCTTTGTATTTCCCTAAATTTATATAGACCGTGTCTTTTCTTAATCTAATTTTTTATCTACTAAAACAATTGCCAAAAAATTATAAACTGAATCTGTAAACATATGAAATGTTTAGTGCATGTGTAATTAAAATTAACTTAATCATGTGACATTCCACGAGATTTAGTTGAAAATAGAAACAAAGGTGCGTAGATCCGAACTGACGTTGCTTTAGCACTGTTTCTGCCTATTGCGGATTGATTTATTCGGCGCGAGTCGGCCATATTTGTTCGCACTTTGATACAGGATATCAAATCTGTATTTGTGTTCAGTTTTTTTTCCTTCTTTTAAGTAAAAGGCTATGAAAGAAGAGTTCATCAAATTCTTTGGTCAAACCTTGAGCTCACAATCGACTTTTTGTGTTTAGATTATCAAATAATATCCAAATGATGTTTGGGTTTTTTTTTTTTAATTTAACAATCACTTTTGATCATTCAATGAGATTTTATATTCTAGAGTAAACATCTTTTTTGGTCCCTGACAATATCTACAAAATCATTTTTAGTCCATCCCTAAAATTATGAAAAAATTGTCACTTTAGTCCTTCTGTCAATTGTAATAAGTACTCCTTGATCATTTTTTCATCATTTTAGGGACCAATTTGATCCTTTTTTATTACCAGAGACTAAAAAGGATTTCGTAGATATTGCTAGGGACTAAAAAGGATGTTTACTCTATATTCTAATTAGAGATACAATGCGGCTTCGTTACTTGCTCCACTTGGAAAATGAATGTGCATTCTGTAGAAAAACCGTCAAAATATAAATAAACCATAATAATATCTTCAAAAGTAATTTTTATTAGTATTATCAAAAATAATATGAAATCACTTGATTATGATCTTGTTTGTCGACAAAATTAAAAATATGCAAAATCTGATCGGAACACAATCTCTTTCCATTTTCATATTAGCCTATTTCCTAATCCAGAATATATATATATATATATATATATATATATATATATATATATATATATATATATATATATATATATATATATATATTATATAAAGTATGGCCTCATACATTATAACCATTTTCTCTCTCCGCCGAGAGAGAGAAAAAAAGAAAAGCTTTATTGTTATAAAAGTGAAAAGGTTACTTAGTTAAAAAAGGCTAGCTGTAGATAACCTTATCTAAAGTGGCTGTAGAAATAATTTTCCATATATATATATATATATATATATATATATAAATAAGCTTATCATTTCTCAAACGACTACTAAATCATAACCGCACAAAGATAGATCAATGGTGATCATTGTTGTAAAACTAGGCCCGACCCGACCGGGTTGACCCAGAACCCGACAAACTGGTCATTGGACCGGTCCGGGTCAAGCATTGGACCGGTCATGCATCGACTCGGTCAAATCCTGACAAACCCGGTGACCCATTAACCCGGTCAGGTCATGCATTTAAAAACAAAAAACCGAAATTGTTTCATCTTATCATAAAAAATGTAGAAGTTATTGTAAAAACTTTTTATAATTTTATTTGCTAGTATACTCTTCTACAATAACCTCAAATTTCAGCTACCAATACTGAAGCAATTTGCTGAATAATAAATTAAGAGAATGTGACATGTTTATTTTAATGTAGTTGAATTTGAAAAAAAAATGAGTTCAATGTCATTGAGAGTTATGTTTACGGGAATTCTGAGTTGCAATTTAAATTGACATAGTAATAGCGTGCGTTTTTATTTATTTATTTTTCATTTTGAGCTTATTTAGTGAACCTTGCTTAATTCATTTTAGATATGAAAAATATAATTGAATTTATATATTCATATCTGTATACTTTTTTTATATATCTATATATATTCGGGTCAACTGATCTGATCAGTGACCCGCCGATCCAACCAGTGACCCAATATCCTGATCGGGTCGATGCCCGGGTCGAGTTTGATAACACTGATGGTGATAAAGGAAGAGAGAAAAATGAGGATCATAACCATTGTGAATCAATTAATATAAGGAAATAAATAAATAAAATGACCTAGTTTTGGAATGGCCGGAGATAAACTTACCTCAAGTTGCTGGATAATTTTTTTTCCATATATATATGTAATCATCTCTGCAGCCGCTTTACTTACAGCAACGACAGGCTATGTAGCACCGATACTGACACGTGACACGATACGACACGACACTCCGACACGTTAATTCTAAAAAATATCAAATTTTGACACGTTAGGACACATTTTGATGTTAAATGATATTTTTAATTTATGTGGTGTATATTATATTTAATATTCAATAATTTAATAAAAAAATGAATCTAAAGTTATAATATTCATAAATTTTGCAAAAAAACATAAGATATCCCAAATATTTATATTAGACTTAATAAATAGTAATCATAATCCAACAAATCTAATAGTTGGAACTAAAAACTCAACGCAATGTAACCTTTAAACCTTTTTTTGAATTTGTATAATGTGTTAGAGTGTCGGGGAGTGTCGGAGTGTCCGAATGTGTCGGGAAGAGTCAGACACGACACTTCAGGGTTTTTGTCTTTTTGAAGTGTCGGTGATTCATAGACGACAGGTGTATGATTATAATTCCCCACATTTAATGCTTTTATCTTTTGTATGGTTATGACTCCCAACATTTTATGCTTTCACGTATATATATGTCAAGTATTTGATTGCTGCACATACAACAGCTGCATAAATATATATATATATATATATATATATATATATATATATATATATATATATATATATATATATATATATATGGCAAAATGATTTGTAATATATGACTGTATATAAGCGTTGGTGCAGTCACCTAAAAACTACGTCGTTTTGGGTGGGATAAAGGAAGTTAGCATTTAAAATTAAATGTAGAAAATAAAAATATTATATTTATTTCCAACTTTGTATGGTTATATATTCCCCATATTTAATGTTTTATATTTATTTCCACCTTTATATGGTTATTATTCCCCATATTTAATGTTTTTACATTATAAAACGACGTAGTTTTATATGATGCACAAATAATTAGGTGCAGTCACTTTACATCCGCTAAACCCATATATATATATATATATATATATATATATATATATATGAGAAAAATATTTCTCAAGCTGCTTGAGATATATCTATATCTCTCTACGTCGTTCTATTTATTTATTTCCATATATTAATTGATTCACCTTTGAAAGATTATGATTCCCTTTTTCTCTCTCCCCTTTATCACCATTGATTTAACTTTGTACAATTATGATTAAGTAGCCGGAGATACAGTTATCTCAAGCAGCTTGAGAAACAATAAGCCCTATATATATATATATATATATATATATATATATATATATATATATATATATATATATTTCTACAACCGCTTTACGTACAACAACAACAGGTGTATGGTTTTGATTTCTCACATTTATGCTTTAATCCTTTGTATGGTTATGATTCCGCTTTACGTACAACAACAATTTAATGCTTTCAAGTATATATATATATATATAAATTCAACCATGTAATATTCTTCAAAAACGAAAAAATTACGAAATATCTTCAAAAGAATGCATTGCTAAAGATATTTATCTAATTCATGAAGAATGAATAATATAAGGATTTTCTCTTTTACTTTAAAAACAATCTTTAATGTACAATTATCTCCTTGCTTAAGCTGTTTATTATTTTCAACATCAACATGGTAGATGAATTCAAAAGGAAAAGTTGAGGAAAAAAGATAAAAATAATATATATATATATATATATATATATATATATATATATATATATATCCAATAAAAAAGTAGTAAATAATTAAAATAAAAAGAAAAGAATATATAGATATTCATTTAACTTTTTTTTTTTTTTTGTATCATATTTCCTTAGAAAACTCGGATTAAACAATGAAATCAACAAGCCTAGTTATAACATTAAGGCTCATTTAACACCAGCATGACTCAGACTTCCTCCACCAAAGAAGAATTTGAAGGCCTGTTATCAATTATTTTTTATAATGTACACGTTGCACATATTTGGTGCAATTTTGGTAGAGATGTAGCGCTGAGATATGAACATTGTCACTGCAGATATAAGATATTGTTGTCTTTGCATGCTAACTGGCATGCGCTTAATAGTTTCTGAGATTTTATCTTTAGCTTCTATATAAAAGTTTCTTTGGGTTTCCTAGATTTTATCTTTAGCTTCTTTATAAAAGTTTAATTATCTTATTGGTTAAAACCCTAACTTTTCTACCGTTATTACATGCATAAAAGTTTATCTGTTATTTAAAAAAAAAAGGAGAGGTCCCCCAAAAAGGGAGTGGATCTTTTGCCACATAGTTCATGTCAAAAAATTTGTCTATGGAATTCGGGGAGTACAAAATATGTGGCAGATAAAAACTTCTATAATAATCGCAAAAATATTTTTCCCATAAAAGTTTCTTTCATGAAAAAATTTATATTTATATATTTTACTTTTTATCTTAATAGTTTATTTAATAACAATTATTTTATTTTTCTTTTTTCAAAATCTCAAGAATAATTTAATATAATTATTAAATAATTTTTAATTTAATTTTTAAAGGATTTTTTTTAAAATTTTAACTCACAATATTTTTTAATTTTAAAAAAATGGCTCTTAGTGTAATATATGCATACATACACCGTGTTTGAATATTTTTTCTAAAAATAATTTTAAATTCTCAGAATAAAAAAATCTCATTTAATAAGGTTTGTTTTGTAAAAAAATATTTAAAAATCATAACTACTTTTTTATTTTTAAAATAATATTTAAAGAACATATCTAAGTTATTTTTATTTTATTTTTTAATTTAAAAACAAAAAAAAAAAATACATATTTCCATAATAATTTTTCAAAATGATTTTAAGAAAAAAAAAAAAAAAAACAAAACACAGTAAAGCAAGCATATTTATATTCTTTGCATTTCGATTCAGGAACTGATCGTAACCATCGACATCTCTTATCCGCAAGGTCAAGCTGTCCTTTGCGTTTAGCCACACGTGACATTCTTTTTTGTTTGCTTTGTCAGCACCACGTTTGTCGTCATACTCACTTTGAGATGTAGACAGACTGTGAAAAAGATTAAACACCTCAAGGAAATAGCTGGAAACTGTCCACACTGACTAGAGCTGCAACTCAACTCCAAAACCAACAAAAAACGCTACCATTATGCCACGTTTTTCCAGCCGCAGCAGCGTAATGTTGCCGACGTGGGGAAAATGATACCAAAGGCATTGACTCCAAATAATAATTACGTGACATATTATTATATTGTATTTAATAATTTTGGACCAGCATACTAAATTTTTGATAAACGTGTTTATTCAGTTGATTAGGCTATATTTTTTAGAAATACGTTACATTTATAATTTTTTTTATAAATTCTTATAAATTATACTATATATTCTTAAAAATATATTTCTAACCGAGTTGAATTTATAAATATAATTTTTTCCTATTTTTTATATTAAAAATTGTAAGAATACATATAGCATATGTAATTATTAAATACAATAATATAAAAAAATATTAGTTATTGAATAAATACTCTTTTTGGTCCTCAGCAAATTTTATGATGCCTGATTTTAGTCCCTAGTAAATAAAAAGAAATTCAAAATAGACTATTTAGTTGATATTGTGGTCCCTAACAAATTTAAAAAAGAAATTCAAAATAGACCCATTTTTTTATTTGTTGAAATTATGGTTCCTCAAAATTTTTAAGGCATGCAAGTAAACATTTATGTTCTTTTGCCAACAAACTTCTATCCTATGTAGCACCGATACCGACATGGGACACGTGACACGATACGACACGACACTCCGACACTTAATTCTAAAAAATATTAGATTTCGACACGTTAGGACACGTTTTGATATTAAATAATATTTTTAATTTATGTAGTTTATATTATATTTAATATTCAATAATTTAACAAAAAAATAAATCTAAACTTATAATATTCATAAATTTTACAAAGAAACATAAGATATCACAAATATTTATATTAAACTCAATAAAATAGTAATCGTAATCCAACGAATCTAGTGTTAACTAAAACGCAACGCAACACAACCTTTAAACCTTTTTTTGAATTTCTATAACATTTATGTTCTTTTGCCAACAAACTTCTATCATAAGACAACTCATCAAGTATCAACTTATTAGTTAAATCAATAATAGATTCATCGGTAGGACAAGGCATTGTGGGATAATTAGATAGACTTTTCCTGTTACTCCGTAAGCAAGTTTCAATTTCACCAAGAGCAACATTTGTAATCTCTTCATCAGTCATTACCAAATCTGCAGATATTCATGCATGCAAATATAAAAAGAAAATTAAGATAAAGATATTTAGTTACATATTTTTGATTTATTCAAAGAATAAAGGATGATAAATTTAGACATACCCTGGCGGTTCATGTTATTTCATTGGCGATATAAGATATCATCAGATAGAAAATTCTAACAACTTTCCATACAAATTCAGGTCTATTCATATTGTTGGAAATCAATAACAAAGCAAGCAGTCTTATAAGATAATGTCTGGATGACCAAAAGCTTGCTTCTTTTATTGCATCAACGTATTTTTTGTCATCATCTAAGAAACCTGAAGAATAACAGACTTATTTGAACGTAGAAAAAAATGATATCATTCACCATTCTCAAATCTTCATAACTTTTACAACCCTTTTGAATATTCAACATCCATAGGTAGTAATTATCTCCATTCTTTGGCTGAACATGATTTAATCTTCCAATAGAAAATCCTCTTTTATAGGATGCCATTGACGTGTGTCTTCTTCGTAGACAAATTTAGTTGAAAATCCAGCATATGTTAAATCATTTCATTCTTCATAATTATTGTTAGCCTCTATCCATGCTTCAAACATTAATTTTTTCTCCATAGCTTTTGTCATAACCTCAACACAACAAATTTTTGATCAGGAAGGTGGAATGACTCAACCTTTGAACTTGAGGATATCTAAAATGAATATCAAAGCCAAAAATTCTCCAAACCGCCTTTCATGAAGAAATATATCAACATTAAGAATAATTTGAACAAAAAGTTAATAACTGTGTAATTAAAATTTTATCGCAGGTGCTATTAGATGCTTTGAATAGAAAATAACAGTTCAAGAGTTCTCTCTTGATGTCACTGATAAATTTTATTGCACTTTTCTTCCAAAAACCAACCAATTGTAAATATGTGAATTGGTTCAAAAGTTGCGTCAATTTCTGTGCACTGTCTGATTGTGCATCAAGAAATCTATGTATACAACAATGTTGATTGAATTATTCTTATGGTAGATAAAAGAAGAATACCATATATCAGTTACAAAATTGAACCTAGATCTGAAAGCTTCGACCTCAACAAAATTAGGATTGAAAAAGAGCCTTATAGAGAATTTTGTATTGGACAGTCCCATTTTACTCACACACAAACAATAAAGTAATGTATTTTTTTTATACAAATAAATAAAAAATAAATAACAACTGGAATCAATGTAGATAATATTACCCATAAATTTTTTCATTCGAGCAAATGGAATGATGATGACCGTAAGGTTGATTGAATTTTCATTATGATATTTCATAACCTTTTCTGCATAGCTCTTCTGTAGACAATAATAAAGTTCTTACCTCTTTAGAAACAAAGAATAGAAGCAGTTCAACATATAAGTGTATAAATACAACAACTTTCATTTTATCTCATCTTTATAAATATAAAAAATAATTGAGACTATCCAGCTCTATGACTATCATCTTCGTCCTCTTTCTAGATACCATGTGTTCCTTAGAATTGCTGATTCCACAAAGAAATCCAATATTGTCTGCAAACGCAATTTCCATTAGTTGTTATAGATGAATAATAATGCATTTGAAGAAATAGAAGAGAACATTACCAATTAAACTCGCAGTGTCATTAGGATAGTTTTCAACATCCTCGAATTCCATGAATGAAAAACCATTGATAGGAAGGTTGACATCGACACCAGGCATCCTAATAGTTCTTAGATTAAAAGTAAGCATGTACTCATGTTGCGTTGGCTCAGATTTCTCAGAATTAAGGCCAACATCAAAATTTCGTATGACATACATTCCACCTTCCGCTACTTGATCTCTTATCCTCTGGAACCCCGTACAATCCCCTGAATCTTACACCCTATTATTACAAAAGGAGGACCCATAAACGATGTATAATAATTGTAGGAATTTAAAAAGACTAATCTGCACGACAGAAATGCGTAACAAAAGTCACATGTTCATATATTAAAACCATCTCGACATTGTCTCCTATCTCGGGTCGATCAATGTTGGGCTGCCTCCAGAGTCTGATAACCCTAACTTTGATCATCCACTGCTCTTTAGTTTTTGTTAGATCATGGATGAGATCAAATCTTATATCCATTTCAACAGATATCGAAACAAAAGTTTGGCCAACGAACAAATGGATCTATCTTATTTAATAAATAAGAATGAGTCAGCAATATCCTATTTGATCTTCCACTGCTCTTTAGATGGTGTGAAATCACTGATGAGATCAAATCTCGTAGCCATTTCAATAGATATCAAAACACAAAGTTTGGCCAGGGAATAAATGGATCTTCCCATTTAATAAATAAGAATGAGTCAGCAATATCCTATTTAATAAATAAGAATGAGTCAGCTATAAGTCACCAATATCCTATTTAATAAGAATGAGTCTACCTGCCACAAGTGAACAATTTCCTTTCTAATAAATAAGAATAAAGATGTGCATAACAACCTTCCCGGAATATTTTTTTTTTAATTTATATTCTTGGGAATAGAGATTGATAGGAAACTCGTTTGGTAAAATTTGTTTATTTTTTGGTTCCCGGGATGAACCAATTCAAGTTTTGTGATGGGGAACAGAAAAAAGAATAAATTTTTTTCTGCTTTTTTGTTACCGGAAACAAAATAAGAAACACTTATTTCTCTCAATCACTCTCACCACTATCATCATCATCACTATCATCCCGACACGACTATTGTCACCATCATCATTGCCGTCATTGTACCACAAATATCATCGTCACCACCACCATGATGACGACAATGATGCCACCACAACCATGACGACAACGATGATGCCACCGCCACCACGACAATGCCATCACCACCATCACCACCATCTTGCCACTACGACCACTATCACTATCATCACCGTTACCACCACCACCGTCACCAACCACCACCATCTTCATCGCAGCCATTGCTGTCACCACTACGACCATCACCACGCCATCGCCACCACCTCCACCACCGTCACCAACCATCATTACCATCGCTATAGCCACTGCCATCCCCACCACCACCATGCTGTCGCCACCGCCACCACCACCATCACCAACTGCCACCACTATCGTTGTAGCCACTGCCAGCAACCTTCACCAACATTGTCGCAGCCACTACCATCACCACCACCACCACCATCGCCGGAACCACCAGTACTGCCATCATTACCACCACCACTACCATCATTGCTGCCACCACCACCATCGCCACCATTACCACCTCCACGCCACCGCCACCACCACCACCACCACCCCATATGGAAAAGAAAGTGATATTCAAAAAAAAATTATGCTTACTAGTAATTATTTTTATTATATTATTTGTTGTGTTATCAAACACAATTCTCATTTTCAGAATAAAAACAGAACATGTTATCAAACACATTTTTTTCTTCTTCTCAGAAACTATTAAAAGCACGAAAATAGAAAAGAATTATTTCTTTTCAGAACTAGTGGCAGGAACAAAATGATTGTCATGCACACCCTAACAATATTCAAACTAATAAATACAATAGATAAATATGACTAAAGCACATATCATGAGCCCAATTTGGGAAGGAAAACTTTAGCTATAAATAAGATATTACTGACTCATGGATGACTCATTCATATCTTTTGTATTTAATATTATGATGCACATCAGGATATATACTATTATTATTTTTATTATTTTGTTGTTAACCGGTTAAGTGTGAAAAGAAAATTGGTTCATGGGGTTTAAAGCAAATACATGACATTTTTGTTGTTAATCGATTAAGTGTGGAAAGGAAACTGGTTCATAGGATTTAAAGCAGACACATAACATTTTTGTCCTCTAGTGACTTCTCTCTTTTAAAAATAAAGATTATAAATTTGGCATGTCTATAGTTAAGAATCAAAAAGGCCTAATTTAGGCATGTTTATCTATTAAAGTCTATCAAGTCCTCAAAGCCCAGTAAAAATTATAAAATCTAATTAAAATAATATTCATTTTATAATTTAAAATGAATAATATAATATCGGCCCATCTATTAATTTAAATGCCATTTTTTTATAAAAAAGACCTATAACCTATTTTTCAAATATACTCTTTTGAAAATTCAAATCTATTATATTTTACTAAATATATTATGTCACGTTTATCTTGATATAGTTCTTGTAAACCCCTAATAAATCATGTGACCTATTACACCCCTAAATAAATTATACATACACGATTATTGGGTTTTCTCTTATTGCTTGTTAATATGACAAATATCACAACAAAAAGAGACACATAAATTAAATTAATGATTTTATATAAATAATATTGGGTTCTATTTTAATTTTGTCTATTCATTTTTTTTTTGGAAATTGTTCCAAGGGTATCCCCAAACCGAAAGCTAATGACTAATCCTCTCGAGGCGGAGAGATAATACGATCGTGGATTCAGCCTCTCCCAACAAAGCCTTTTCTATACATACGGTCAGGGATCGAACCCCTGTCAGTATGCTTAAAGGACCCAACTATTTACATGACAACCATTCTGTTCCCTAACACTATTTTTGAAAAGAAATAATTCTTTTCTATTTCTATGCGGAACATTTTATGAGAAAAAAATGTGTTTGATAATGTGTTTTATTTTTATTCTGAAAATGAGAATTGCGTTTGATAACACAACAAATAGTATAATAAAAAATAATTCCTATTAAGCATAATTTTTTTTCCGTATCATCACTTTCCTTTCCATACGATGTGGTGGTGGTGGCGATGGCGGCGTGGTGGTGGCGGCGACAGTGGTGGTGGTAGTGACGGCAGTGGCTATAGCGACGGTGGTGGTAATGGTGGCGATGATGGTGGTGATAGCAGTGGCTGCGACGATGGTGGTGGTGGTTGGTGGCGGTGGTGGTGATGGCAGTGGCTACGACGATGGTAGTGATGGTTGGTAACGGTGGTGGAAGTGGTGGCGTCGTGGTGGTGGTGACAACAGTGGCTGCGATGATAGTGGTGGTGTCAGCAGTGGCTGCGATGATAGTGGTGGTTGGTGACGGCGGTGGTGATGATGATAATGATGGGTGGAGGTGGTGGCAATGACATCGTCGTGGTAGTGGTGGTGGTGGTGGTGATGGCAGTGGCTGCGGTGATGGTAGTGGTGGTTGGTGACGGTGGTGGAAGTGGTGGTGGCGGCGATGATGGTGGTAATTACGATGATGATGGTGACAGTAGTGGCTGCGATGATGGTGGTGGCGGCGATGACATCGTCGTGGTGGTGGCGTCATCGCGGTGGTGGTGTTGGTAGTGGTGAAGATGACATTGGTGGTACAATGATGACGACGACAATGGTGGTGGTGGTTATGTTTGAATGATGGTAGTGGTGATGATGATGATCAGTGGTGGACGTAGGACATATTGTTTATGTCCGCACATTTAGTGACGTTGGTTTGGGGGTTCGGGGCCTGTGCCCCCAAATTTTTTTTAAAAGGAAATTTTAAATGCATAAAGAGATGAGATATTGTAATAACCAAGTAGTGTTACTACCAATCAATTTTACCATTAGACCCGTTATGCTGATCCAACATCTTTGTATGGTTATGATTCCCCATATTTAATGTGAAAGCATTAAATATGGGGGATCATAACCATACAAAGATGGAAATAAATATTATCGTTGGATCAGCATAACGGGTCTAATGGTAAAATTGATTGGTAGTGACATTGATAGTAACATTACTTGATTGTTACAATATCCTTCCCATGCAGGGATTAAAAAACAAAAAATATAAATAAGAAAAAAAAACTTCACCTTAACATAAACAATTATTTCCAACATTTTTTTTAATCAAGCTGTTTTGTTGTATGGCATCATAAAATATACAATACAACATATGACATTCCATTCCATCCTACCGTATTCCATTCATTTTCATTCCATCCCTCGTTGTATAACAAAGCCTAATCTAACCAGCATAATGTTTTACTACTCTACTTAAAAAAATATATATAGAAGTTAATGTCCGCAAGTGTGGACAGAGGTGACCATCTAGGTCCGCCAGTGATGATGATGGTGGTGGAGAGTAATTGAGAGAAATAAGTGTTTCACATTTTATGTCCAGGAATAAAATAGCAGAAATTTTTTGATTTTCTTTTCTATTCCCCAGTACAAAAATTAAATTGGTTCTTCGAGGGAACAAAAAAATAAACCGATTTCACTAAAAGAGTTTTCTATCCATTTCTGTTTCCAGGAACAGAAATTAAAAAAGAATTGATTCCGAAAAGATTGTCATGCACACTCCTGTGACGGGCTTTGTTGGTTCTATTCATTTACTAAATTAGATTACACTTTTTTCCGTTAGTAACTTAATTTATTAATCTACTCTTCCATAAAGGTTAAAACTTGTCATTCTTTTTTTAATAAATTTTAAATTTAATTTCTTTTAAATTAATTGTGCACTTTTTTATAACGTAAAATATTTTTCTCTTTTAATATATATTTTAAACTTTATATAAATTAATTATATATATTTTCTATATAATTTTATATATATTTTAATTTATATTTTTAAAAATTTTAAATACCATACAATTGCTAACTAAGACGAAAAGAAACAAATCCTGCAACAAGAACAACTAAAGTGATCAATGGCATGCGGATTCAGTAGTCAACTAGCATGTTGCGACTTCTGTTATGTTGGATATTATAAGGTCTAATTCCATTTTACACACACATGCATGCTTTCCACGTTTTACATAATTTGTAATCTCAACTTCAGAAGCAGTTATCTTACAGGCTAAGTTGTTGGTCTTGATTGTTAGGTGTGATATGATATAATGATCATGTCTAAGAATCTCAATTTTCCGCCTACAATTTTTTAATGATGATTACGTAACTGATGATGTGATCTCTTGAACAACAGGGACATTATATACGTAGTTTAGTTAATCATCCACTTGTCTATTAAGATTAATAACCCATCAAATCAGAATCACATACACACAGGTTGTCTTGTTAGAATGAAACACCAATTGGGCCTGTTTGAAAATCCCGATTCAATGGATTTTATTTTGTTCTGTTACTCTCTGTTTTTTTATTAATAAGGGTTATGTTTATCTCATTTTACATAAGATAAATAATTTTTCTATTCACACAAAAAAATAGGTCTATCACTTTTTTTCTATCTCCTCTTACATGTGGGTCCTACTCATACTTTTATTTCTATAATATGAGATAATTTTTTTCCTACAACATAAGAAAAATATATCCCTTATTATCATCAAAGAGCCGTGAGACTTTTGATCTCCCAAGTAGGGGAAAGCCAAACAAGTAGATCATTATGTGATTTATGACCAGCTAGCTACTAGCTAGGCCCTTTCTGAAGTACATAACATATATTAAAAAATATCTCAATTGATGGGATTAATATAAATTGTTTATCAGAAGATTATATTGATCTGATCATATAGTCTAACATGACACATACAAAAACTTAAATATATCTGGCACTGCACTTCTGTTGTCACTTGTCAGTTAGATTATATCAGAAAATCGTATCTTCTCCACGAAATAAACAATAATGAAACATAGCTGGTTGTGATCTTGCATTCTTGTTTACGATCATGGAATTTTATATATTTTTGTCATAATTGTAGAGAGCTGAGTACATGCATATTTTTTTTTTTTTTTGCTTCTGAGAATTTTTCTCAAACACTAAGAACCCACTTGCAGTTACAATAATACTGTATTAACATGAGGGATTCATCGGAAACAAATTATGGGGCTAATTGTGTCACAAGGTTATGATTAAATATTTTCTTTTTTTGGTAATCATAATTAAATATTTGTTATTAAAGACAAATGCATCCTAATAAAATTATGAGTAAATGTCTTTTTGGCCCTTTAAAAAAAAACACGATCCATTTTAGTCATTTATAAAAAAATAGTCTTGAGGTCCCTGAGAAATTCAAATTGGACCTATTGAGTTGATATACTAAAATGACCTATATTAATCCCTTAAAAGGACTAAAATGGGTCTACTTTGAATTTCATAGGGACCACCAAATTATTTTTTTTTTTTGTAAGAGATTAAAGTGAGAATCGTATTTTTTGTTAAGAACCCACAATGATATTTATTCTCAAATAATTGTCTATGCAATAGCTCCAAAGTTATTAAGGACAAGCTCGGCTGCAATGGTCAATAACTCTCATCAAGAAGGTAAAATATTGGAAGTAAATTCTCCCATATGTTAGTATCATGTTATATGAAAAGATCCTAAATATGTATACGTAAATCAACAGTCGTGATCTTATCATTTTCTATTTTAATATTTTTCTCTCTTATTCTCCATCATCATTGATTTATCCATGAATTGTTAGAATTTTTCCACAAGAAATAATCATGTTAAACAACACACAGGATAATCCATTCCCTAAAATATTATTAGGGGAAGGATCCATTACAAATTCTTTTTTTATAATTTTTTACAAATTACACTATCTTCTCACGGAAGAACATTGTATAACTAGTGTTCTTACGGAAGAAGATAATGTAATTTGTAAATAAAAAAGTTTGTAAATGTAACCCGTCCCATATTATTATTAGTCCCTCCAAGAAACATATTGAAAGAACAAGTAAAAAGTCTTTAACAATTCACCAAAAAGAATAAAGTCTTTAACAATCTTAATTAAACAAGGCAGGGATTTGATGTATTATTTATTTTTCAAGTCTAGTGAATTCTCATGTGAGGGGCGTATTGAATAAATATAATATAAAACTTTTTACCAAATAATAATAATAATAATAATAATAATAATAATATAAAAGAGCCTTAGCTTGTTAGCTTAAGATTTTGAATTAGATAATCTGTAGTGTAGAGATTCAGTGAGTCATCGTCTATACTTTCCGGTGGAATTTACTCTGCAGGTAGAGGAAAAAAAAAGAGAGAGAGCTCAACGACACTTGTGTAAAAAAGTGTATTAGAGAAATTATATATAAAACCGCCTTCACCAACTTTCCCCTCTTTCTTTTGCAAATATTTTAAGGGCTCGTTTGGTGGACAGGATAGGATAAGGGTAGGATATGATATGATGCTGATAAGGGTAGGATATGATATGGGGGCTGATAAGCCCATATCATATCCTGTGTTTGATGAGCACCTGATTAGCAATATGATAAGATTATGTAAAAGGAGAAAAAAAAAACAAAAAACAAAATATAATGCAATAAATACAAATATATTGGGTAGTGTGAGAATATATTGGGTAGCGTGAGGATATATTGGGTATCCAATATTGATATCCTATCTTGTTGAATCCTAACCCAGCTCCCCCCATAGGATAAGAAATCATGCATTGGATAGGAAAAAATGAGACAATAGGATAAGCTAATCATATCCTATTGACCCACCAAACAAGAGATTAAAGGAGGATATGATAAGTTATCCTATCCTATCTTTCTTATCAGGTGCTCCAAACAGGCCCTAAGGGTTTTATAATTCTCATTTAACATGAGAATTAAAATTTTCCTACACACCCTTCGATTTCCGTGCTGACATAGGTCCTACATACAATTTTTTCTAACACATGGATCCCATATATTTTTTATCTCTACAACATGAGATTTCAATTCTCCTCCAACATGAGAATTGTAAAACCCATATTTTAACAATGGGATTTAAGATCTAAATATGAACATGAATGCGTTCAGACCTCCTAGGCTTGGCCCATATTTGAGCGAAAACATACAACAATTTGCAATCTCATCCAAGACCATACGACTACTTCATAAAGGCCCATTCCATAAGACAGTATTAACTAGTTTTCTCTTGGGTTTTAGTCTTTTAGACATGAATCTTGCATCGAGGCCTAACAAGTAAAACCAAATAAAGCCTATCCGAAGTAAAACAAAAGACGAAGGGTGCTTCACAACCCGGGTTATATAACCCAGAAAGAAGAAGGAATACCCATTTCTAAAGAAAATTAAGAGAGTGGATAATTATTTTGTCCATACAAAATTAACTGATTTTTAAAAATCACTTCCATCAAGAATAATTGATTGTATGAATTGCTTTTACGAATGTAAGTATGAATGAATTTATCTTTTTTGTTGTTGTTATATTTGAAAAATTTTATCACTTGGTATTGTCATTTAACACTTGATTAGACATAACCTATTCATAACTATCTTTTTTAAAATTATTTCATACCAAATGTTCTTACTTACATCAATTAATTACATTTTTTTAAAACTTATTTACAAAAAATAACATATTCCAAATATTGAATTTATATTCAAATGTGGATTATTAATAAAATAAACCCTAAACTATTAAAGAAATATTCCCCAGACACTCACGAAGTGAATATTTGAACTGGGTCGGCCCTTCTTTACTTACTAACCTCAGCTTTTAGGGGAGATGATTGCTTAAGATATTATTAAGAGGAAATACCCCTTTTGGTCCCTGGCAATATCTATGAAATCCTTTTTAGTCCCTGACAATAAAAAAGGACCCAATTGGTCCCTAAAATTAAAAAAGGACTAACCTCAGCTTTTTTTTCATAATTTTAGGGACCAATTTGGTTCTTTTTAATTGGGAGATGATTGCTTAAGATATTATTAAAGCCTCCATAGTCACGGGTTCACAAACAATACTTTTCCCAATAATAAGTACTACACAAGTTTTCCAACTATCTTGGCACGGTTTTGAATCAGTTGCAGGGGGGTTACGGAGTTCCTCTAAAGGGATTTTGCATGTTTTATTGAAATGAACGAAAATGCTGAATGTCACAATATTGGTTTGTTCTGTCTCCAATTTTATCTTTCTTTGGAATTAGTTACTGCACGGTTGAGTATTTTTGTCCATGGCCATAATCCAATATAGTCCACACTCCCACCAAATGTAAATGAATACTGGTTTATATTCGTTTAATTCAATATGCAATTCTGATACATACATACATTATATTCTCTCTCTCCCTCTCTTTATTGAAATTTGGATGATGAAATAGCATATATATAGTCTATATCATCGTTCCACAAATGTTATACACGGAATCATTCTTAATTTTATTCAAATAATATAAGCTCTAAATTAGTGTAGTAGTGTCCACCAATTTTAAAGCAATAATAATGCAGAATTATTTCATTGCATACTTGACGAGACCAGGCATGTGTGTATTCATCATGTAGTCTGTCCAATCAATGCTGCTGGGGTCAAAGTTTAATCCCACAACCTCCAAGTTAAGGTGGCCATTTGTTTCCCTTCGTAAATTCTGTGTGTTTGTATCATCAAAGCTGTAATCGAAATTAACTAACTCAAATTTCATGAACATGAAATATAATCAAGTTAAGTAGCTAGATCAGACTTTTTTTGTACAGTAACCAAGTTGAAGATTTAATCGACTACAAAGGAGATTTAATCGATTAAATCTTTAAGTAAAATTTTTTTTGTCAGTTTTGACCATTTAATCGATTAAATCTTCAAGTTAATCGATTAAAAATGGGCAGATTGGTAGATAGTTTTGAATGAGGGGCAAAATGGTTATTAATTAATTAGTGAAGGGTAAAAAGATTAAATAACCAGCTAGATCATGTATATATAATGTCTAATAATTAGAGACCAAGAAAAAGTACATACACGGCCCTGAAAAACAAGTATGGTTTGTATAGTTCTATCAGCCGTTTCACCATTCTGATTTTTCTGCAGTTAGTATCATAAAAATCTTGGGAGCACTGGCAAAAAACTTTGTTGACCAAATTTAAGACCTTGCAAATACACCAAAATAATGTAAAAGGATTAGTATATGAACACTTCAACAGAATGAGATAAAGTATCCGGTTTGTTTAACATTTAACAAACCTTTAGGGGCATGACATATCGGATCGTCATAGAAATGTTGAATGCAGCAACACTTGTCAACAAAGACGGCCTGGAGATATTTATTGGTTTTCCATTTTTTTGGTAAGGGGTTTTAGTGAAATAATTATAGCTTATATTATGAACATCTGAAATTCTGAAAGGATTTCTTAATGAAGAAGAAACATGGAAGATGAAATTCTCAGGAGCTTGATTTGAACGAGCAACAATTGCTGTGATCACACAATTGATCACCAAGTCTGCTGGTATCTGCATATCATCATCATCTAAAGTTTAGTTTCAGTTTTTTTATTTTATTTTATTTTATTTTTTTCTGGTTGTAGCAATAATGGGGACTACGTATATCTATTTATATTTAGGGATCGAGATAATTATCTCATGCAATAAAGACAAAATAGTGGGGTCCACTACTTTTTCAAAAAAAAAAAAAAAATAGTGAATCCCACTACTTTGTCTCTATTGCAACATGAGATAATTATTTCCCTTATATTCATATGGCATAAACATTCATGTTAAATAAATACAAATTTAAAGGCGATATGGCAAGATTTTAAAAAAAACTGCAATCAAACTAATTCCAAACGTTAATCGTCAAAGTAATGCATGTTACTCATAAGTATTTGTTAAAGTTAGTTGCTTTGAAAGTACTCAATTAATATTGAAAAAGATTAAAGGAAATTAAATGCTAATTTTTTAGCTAGGTAATATTAAAAAAAATAAAAACTCGGTCCCCCTCACAACAACAACAAAAAAAATGTAAGAAGTTTCTAGCATTACGAAAAACTGAAAAAGTGGCTTGAGA